>JAWNNM010003601.1:0-10362 GCA_035044965.1 Lordiphosa andalusiaca | reverse complement strand
CTGCAGTTGTCCGGGCCTGTGGGCTCAGGCGTAGCCGGTGCTGGTCATCGCATATGTCAATTATTGTAGTTTTGCTGTTCTACGGATTTTCCTTGTTGGGTTGTTGTAGGCAATTTTTTTTTTTGTTTCACAATTCACACTTTATTTTTTTTTTGTTTCAGGTTTTTGTAATCCATGTACACGGTCGCCTTGTAATAACAAGAATGTCGTTTCCGAATAAGATGATCTTAATTCCCGACTCCACTCCAGTAAGAACAATGCAGTTTATATTTTTGATGCTTTGACTTTATTTGAATATAAAATGGGCAGCGGGACGCCGGCATAAGCATAATCCGCACACTTTAAATGCTTTTAATGTTCTCTGCTGTTGCTTAGCTTATGCCTTGTTTTTATGATTATCTTTTATATGTGAGAGTGTGAGTGTATATATGTTTTGGTCTTGGCCACTGTGAGTGGCTTCAAGTAAATAGAAATATGTTGGCTTAGCACTTTTGAGTGCGCTGCATGCATACAAATGGCGTGACCATTTGTCTTTATATGTTTGGCTGGCAACAATTTTAATGCAGCCAAACGTTTGTATGTCATATATGCATACTTTGTAATTAATATTGGATTTTTGGAATTGCAGATATATACTCACTACAGTAGAGGATAAGACCTATAGTGTAACGCGAATTGTGAACTTAGCCTTAGGCTTATTACTAAGTGATTTACACCAACCCAACCATATAGACTAAAGTACATTTAAACGTTGGTCTTCTGATTTCTGGCAATTCTTCAATACAAATTTGTTGAAGCGATCCCCAAGCACCCCTGAGCTACGCCCAGCTGCAAAGGTTCGTTACAGCTGGCGCCCAACGTGGTATTGCAAGAATAAGAAGATTAAAACAACGTAAAAATGGTGCGAGCGTGGGTCTATAACCTCAAAAAGGAGGAATTGGTGAAATATGCCAAGGAATTTGGGTTGGAAGTGAGTGGAACAGTGGAAAACATGTGGCTATTAAAATTTTTTTTTCGCATATTTTTTTTAAATGAATGCCTAAAATGCAGGGATGCAAACCGGTTCTGAACCGAACCGGTTTTGAACCGAACCGAACCGCTTATTACAGCCAGTGAACCGAACCGCAAACCGAACCGGCTTCCTTTCAGAATTGCTGAACCGAACCGAAAACCACAAATAAAAACGGTTCGGTTCGGTTCAGTTCTCTGACTGAAATCATGCCTAAAATCAACTAAGGTCATGACGTAGTATGACATGTCAGAGTAAAATCCATGGCCCAAATTCTCAAAAAATTATGTCATGAATTTAGGACCAGCCCTTTCATTTCTGAGCTGATTCAGCTATGATTCAGTTCTAAGCCTAACTTAAGGGATATGATACATATAATAATTAAGATGCATAGTACGTATTCTTTTCTAGCAAACATTCTCAATTTTCGAGAGTATTCATCTAGGAACTTATAGACGACTCCTGGAAATCCGACATAATAAGCATTGGACATTCTTCTAAGGATTTTAAAAATATTTAAATGGATTATAAGAATTACATTTCAAAAGTGTTCGACAAGTCACATTACTACAACAATCATAATATCTCGTAATGTGCCTTTGTGAACCACTGAACCGAACCGAAACCGCGGTTCAGCTAGCTCCAAAAACCATGTAATGAACCGAACCGGCGGTTCAGAAACTGTATGAACCACTGAACCGAACCAGTCCTTATTGTCGAGTGGTTTGCATCACTGCTAAAATGTTAAGAATATTGTGTCAAAAGTCGAGTCGATTGGAGCAAAATTGACGAAGTTACGAGTATTTTTATACCTGTCGTATAAACGTTTTATACCAAATTTTGTAGTGCTCAAAACTTTAAAGCGATTTTCCCACAACTCACGTTTTCAAAGTCGGTGCCCCTCATGACATAAAAACTACTGAACAGATCATTTTGAAAGTTTGTACACTATTTCTGAACATAATTTAAGAGATAACGTTGTCGAGTTTTTTTCAAATTTGTTAATAATTTTTTTTTTACAATAAAAAATTTGCCGAATCTTTTCCAAAAAAATCGATTTTTCCACTTCAAAATTTTCAAAAAAAGTGAAAAATTAAAATTTCGAAAAAAAAAACTCGACAGCGTTACCAGGGGAAAACTATTATCTAACGAATAAGTTTTGGTTTTTTGATTTCGGATGATCCAGCACCAAGTCACCTTTCTTCCGAGAGACTTCCGAATATTTGCTGCCATTGTCGTGTTTTGAGCTTATTTTGCTCAATCGAGCGGGGAAGAATTCATAGAAAATCCCTCACAAGCGTGTCGCCGGTGCGGGCAAGTAGGTCATTTTGCGCGAAAGTGGAGAGAATATTGCTGGCAGTGTGGACGAATAGGAGTAAAAACTAGGGAGTGCTGCAGGCGTTCGGGAAACGTTCGTCGACCCCGGCCTGCGAGGGACGAGCGGGAGTCGTCAGGACCAGCCCCTCAGCATTAATAGGAGAGTTAAAGGACGAGGGAGCGCATTTGTCTGCAACAGAGCTGATCGGAAAGACAGCGTTTAAGGCCACAGTCGACACTGGGGCTACCAGTAGCTTTGTGAGCGAAGAAATGTTGCAGAGGATGCGAGGGGAAGGATCGCTAAGCCAAGTGAGGAGACAAGTGAGGCTAGCAGATGGCAGGAGCAGCAATTTGTGCGAAAATTTCGAAACAAAAACAAGGTTCGGAAATAAGGACTTAGCAATGGAATTACTGGTCCTGCCAGGAGTCACAGATGGACAGGTGTTGGGATGGGATTTCCTACTTAACGCCTGTTTGAAAGTGGAATGTGCGGGGATGACAACTAAGAGGCAGAAGGAATGGTTGGTTGGAGGAGAAAATATCGGTGGCAGTCGTGGAAATCGAGAATAGTCAAAAAGAACCAAGAGCAAGATATGAGGGTTGGGTGGATTCAGAGAATGAAGGAGAAGATTCAACAGAATCCGCAAAAATTTCCGGACTGTGACAAAGAGTCGGGAAATTTATATAGACATATACCTCATCGAGCGGGACATGAAGAAGTAGCTGCGTGGAAATTGTGCGTGCCAGAAAAAGAGCAGAAAAGGGTGCTACATGAAAACCACGATGCGGCAACAGCAGGGCACAAGGCGCACAATAGCAAGAGTGGCCCCAAGGTTTTATTGGCCTGGAATGCAAAGGGACATTCGCAAGTATTTCGGGAGATGCGAAACATGCCAGAAATACAAATCGCACCAATTGCAAGCGGCTGGGAAGATGCTGACGCAGATCCCCGAAGAGCCGTGGGCAATGGTTTGTGCAGATTTCGTAGGGCCATTGCCTCGATCGATGCATGGGAACTCTGTGTTACTAGTACTGATCGATCGATTTTCGAAATGGACAGAACTAGTAGCACTAAGAACGGCAACGGCGGCCTTGCAGAAAGCGTTCACGGAACGAATCTTGGCGCGGTTGGGAGTACCAAAGGTGCTAATAACAGAGAACGGAGCACAGTTCACGAGTAAGGCGTTTAATCGATTCTTGGAAGAGATGGGGGTATCTCACCAATTTACAGCGCCATATACTCCTCAAGAGAACCCAACGGAGTGAGCAAACAGGACGGTTAAGACTCTGATAGCTCAGTTTGCAGGCTCCGATCAGAGATGGTGGGATGAGCTTTTGCAGGAACTCACTTTAGCAGTTAATTCCAGTGTGGCGGAATACACAGGATACACACCGGCGTTCCTCGTTCAAGAAAGGGAACCACTGTTGCCTAGTGCATTGAACGATGCAAATAGTCTCGGAACAGGTCACGCGAGAAGGGATGCGGGAGAAAATGCAAAGAAACTGCAGGAGATTTTCGAGGTGGCAAGGAGAAATATGGAGAAGGCGGCTCAGGATCAGGCTCGGCATTACAACCTGAGGCTTGGAAACCAGCGGTAGGCGACGAAATTTATGCCAAAACGCACCATCTCTCGAAGGCATCGGAGGGATTTCCGGCAAAACTAGCACACAGGTATGAGGGTCCGTATCAGATCATAGGTTTTATATCTCCGGTAATATGTAAACTAAGGGAGAAAGGGAAGCAGAAAGTAAGATCCGCACACATTAGCGGGTTAAAACCGGCAAATCAGGATGAAGACGAAGTCGGGGAAGGGAAGGAATTGTAAAAAACTAAAAGAATATAATTCAAGCTGAAAGGAAGAAAATCTGGAAAGGAAAAGGGTAACATTAAGAATCAGGGTCATTCAAATGTTTACAGGGTATCGAGGAGTCGATCCCAAGAAATAGGACAGATAAATGCGGCGAAGAGAGCGGTTGCAGCACCGGCGGCTCCAGGTACGCAGGCCCTCCGACATACTGGAGTTGGATGCATCGCCCATCCGGGAGGCAACAAAAATTGCCGAAGAAAGGGGGGAATGTGTGAAGTAATTCCTTACAGACCGACGATTACAGGGTAGTCACGGTGAATTGGGGGAGAGCTCTCTCTTGGAAGGGTGAAAGAGAGGGAACGAGAGTGGAGAGTTGGAGAGCAGAAGGCCGTGGCTGGAGAAGCAAAGGCCCTGCTTCAACCGAGCAGCGAGCGGAATGACGCGATGAGCTGTGAGTGGCGGAAAGTCGAACGGGATCGATGTTCTAGAAGGCGGCGAGGGAGCAAGTTGTGTTGCTAGGCAGCACGGATGCAGCGGAAGACCCGATGGAACAGCAGCAGCAGCGGAAGACCCCGTTTGGGACTGGAAACGGAGTCTACCAGCACACAGGCCCTTCTTGGAGCAGCTGAACAGGGCCTGCGGCCCAGCTATAAAAGGAGAGTGTGCCCTGAAGACGGGACAGTCGGGAATCTACAAGTGCGCGGAGCGGAAGTAATCATAGCGAACCTAAGTGAGAGTGCAGACACGTGAACCGAGAAGGCGAAAGACCACATATTGCGAGAAGTCGATCTGGCTCAACGATAATTTGCAAGGAGGTCAGAGGAAGCCAGTGTTGAGTGCGTAGGATCCTGCGAACAATCGGAGCGATTAGCACGACGAAGCAGAGAGGAGCACTAGGAACTGAGCGAGTCGTTCGAGTCGGTGTGTGGGCAAGCGCGATTGGGCGAACGTAGAGGATAAGAACTAAAGTGTAACGCGAATTGTGAACTTAGCCTAAGGCTTATTAGTAAGTGATTTGCACCAACCCAAATATAGAAATATAGTATGAACACCTAGGTCTCAGAGACTAGAAGAGCTAGAGCAACCAAATTTTAGATGTAAGCTAGTATTGTCTGCAGGCAGATCAAGTTTGATTCAAATTTTGGACACACCCCCTCCCGACCCCGCAATAAAAAATGTCGAATATCTCCTATTTGTAAGCTATCGAGCTCAGAGTTTGCAGTATAGTGCATGTGGCCAATGTGTACAATCTCACAAATTTTCATAATGATCGGATAATAAATGGCAGAGTTAAAAAACCTTGCAAACTTTTCTGAGCCGCATGAGGTTATTTAACACTAATTGCCTGGAGTAACGGGTATTTCGAAGTCGGGCAGGGCCGACTTTAACTTACGCTCTCGTTTTTTATATAGACTGGTTCATCATCTTTCAATCTCAATTTTTGGTCATAGAAATTATTTGTTGTAATTGGTTCTGTTTCCAATCCGAATATGTCAGTATATTTCGAACACAATTCTGTCAACACGTCTTTGTATAATACTAATTGAGATAATATGTACTAATTCCTTTCTTTGTAGATCACTTATCTGCAATATTTCATAATTTTGAAGTGGTTCATATTGGAGTTTGTCTAAATTTAGAACTTGAGTTTTGTTCGTTGTATTCAGTATGCGAACGAATGCATTTTTTGTATGGGAAATTGTATTTGCGATGAAAATACCTTTTTGAATTTCTTGATTTGGTATAAGAATCTCTTCGTCATCTGTATTTAGTGTAATTTGTCTTATTACGTCGGACCGACATGGAATGATGATTTCGTTGCTGTCTGTATTATAGACAATTGGAATGTGTATTGATTGTAAATTGTTTGGTCGTAGTTTTAAAGAATCGCTTTCTGGAATTAAGTCAAGTAGACCATTGAATGTTTTTATGAAGTCTAATCCAAGAATTCCATTTCCTGGTAATGGAAAATCAGTTGGTACTATATGGAAGTTGTATGGTATAATAAAGCTACCTGCTCTAAATTTGAGAAATGTTTGACCAAGTGATTTTGTTGAACCTTTTCCTATTCCTGTTATCTGTGTTATATCACAGTTCGACAAAATCCAACTTATGAAAAAAACCCGGCATGAGACCCATAAATTCTGATAGAAGGCACTTCTGTAAACCTCGCCTTTTATCCAGTTTTTCAACTGTACCCTAGGTTGCGGTCTATGGGTACTTTTGTAGTAGCAACACACAGCGACAACAATTTTAACTTAGTTGTTAATGGTTGAAGATAAAAATCTACAAAAATCAGCAAACACAAGCAGGGTCAATCAAACAATTGGTTATGGCACCTCCAGAAGAGGTCAAACCTAAATTCTTGAATATCTCGAAAACCGCACGGTAGATTTTTATTAAAAACTAAATTTATGATGGCACAATGGGCTATTGCAAGTCCCTCAGCCAAAAAACAGCGAGATTTAAAGATCCACCCACGAACATCTCCATGTAAGTCAAAAAGAAGATCCAAAAATAGACCAAACTGCGTTTTTGGTTATACCAACTAAGCCTTGGTTGGCAGGCAATGGGTATTTTTGTACAAGCAACTGCCTTAGAACAACATTGACCATTTAGGGTATTAGCAGCTTCACTAAAACTATGCTATTAATCTTATAGTAACCTGCTTCATTGGAAGGAAGAAAATAGAACAAATTCACTATAGAGCGACTTTAATGGACTAACCGCGATACACTAAAATGCTTCGAACTAAAGATTTTTAATGATAAAATCGGTTTTCCTGATGGTAACGAAGATATTTACCCATTAGATTAATTGGATAATTTTTGGTCAAAAGTCAATTGCTAGTACAAAAATGCTCGTAGTCAGCGCAAAAATGCTTCGTTAGAAAATCTGAAAGCGCAGTTCGGTCTATTTTGTAGTCTGGTTAATGGCACATATTACGTGTTCGTGGGTGGATCTTTAAATGGTAATCCATCTCGCGGTTTTTTGGCTGAGGAGTAACATCTCATAGACCCATGAAATATTCCATTATGCCATCATAAATTAAGTTCTTAAGAAAACTTTACCGTGCTCATTTAAAGATATGAAAGAATTTAGGTTTGACCCCTTCTGAAGGTACCTTAACCAGTTGTTCGAAAAACCCGATTTTTAGATATTACGTTCCCAATGACCCTGTCTGTGTTTGCTGAATATTGCAGATTTTCATCTTGGACTATTAACTACTTAGTTAAATTTTTTGTTGCTTTGTGTTGCTAGTACAAAAGTAGCCATAGAACGCGAACCTTGGGTACAGTTGAGAAACTGAGTCTGAGGTGATGCTTGCAGAAGTCCCTTCTATCAGAATTTGCGGTTCTCATCCTGGGTTTTTTTTAGTGTCGCACTGTGTATTGGTAAGATCGATATCTTAAAATATATCGGAATTTTCTTCTATAATTGAAATATTTGATCCTGTATCTTTTAAAAATTTAAATAGTTTTCCTGGGCGTTCCATTGCACAGTGGGCGATGCCATACAAGTTGGCACACAATAAGTCCAAAAATAAATTGTGGAATTTTACTAATTTTGTTTATGGAATCGATATAAAACATCTCTACTACATTAAAATCGATTTTTATATATTTTTCCTATCGATACTCACGAAGTTGTAAGCACGCAAAGTTGAAATTTTTTTCACATCTCTAACACTACTATTCCCGCCTTTTTCGGACAAGCTGATTGAATTTGTAAAAAGTTAAGTTCTAATAATTTTGGTGAAATTAGTGTTGCAAACCCACATAGTTGGTATGTATTTGATGTAAAAAATATGTGTGTGTCCAGTGTTTATGTGTATTAGCTGAAAACTATCTTTAAAGTTAACGTTTCCTATAGAATGATCTTTTTCACGTACTAAAATTTTTGAAGTATATAACTTTTAATATTCGCAAGTATTCGCCCAGAACTCTTTTTTATTTATACTAATGGTCTTTTGTGAGTCGTCCAGTGTCAAAATGAGCCGCCAATACTTGCCACTCACATGTACAGATTATTTTATAGGTATAATGTCTGCATCAATAAGAGCACTTTTTGCACTATGGTACAAGGAAGCAGAGCAAGCAAAAAAAGTGGAAGCTCTTAAAGCCTATGTTTTCACTGATATAATCGGGAACAACAATTGTACGGAGAAGGAGCGCCTTTCAGTTAATAAAAAACTAGACAACTTTGCTGCCAAGCTTGGAATGAAGTGGAGGAAGTGTAACAGATCACTGGCATATTTTGAAAAATCAAATGCTGAATGGTTAAATGGTTTATTAATGCTAACTGAACCATGCACAATCAATAAGCCCGGACGTCCGGCTAAATCGTTCTCAGATTGCACAAACAATGGACAACTTCAAAGAGTATCTCATATAGTAAAGGCAACACAGTGCGAAGAATTAATGGTAGCCGCTCGGGTAAGCATGTATAATTGTGGAAAAAGGAGTGGTTCCCGAGTACTATCAGAAAGCCCTGCAAAGCTAAATAAGACAGAATCTGCAAACCCAAGAAATTTTACCCAAGAGGAAGCTTTATCCCTTTTTGTTGATGGAGACTTCACTAAAAATTCATACCGTTTGATGCAGAGCTCCGTTAAAGAACATGGATCAAAAATGTTTCCGTGCTACGATATGTTGAGAGTTGCAAAAAAAGCGAGCTATCCAAACGGCATCCAAATATCGGAAACTTCAGCTGAAGTAAATTTACAAACTTTGGTTGACCACACTGTTTCCAGGATAATTCAAGGAAATGAAGCAGCTTTTAATGAAATGGAGAACTTTTCACCTTTTTTTGAATTAAAAGCCATTTATAAATGGGGGTGTGATGGCAGTAGTGGACATTCCACTTACCGTCAGCGATTTTCAGACACCGAAGTTGGCATAGTTGACGACCATATTTTTTCTATTTGCTTGGTACCGTTGCAGATTTTGGGCAGGAATAATAGAATACTTTGGCAAAACGAGCGTCCCTCATCCACTCGCTTTTGCAGACCCATAAAAATAAAATTTCAGAAAGAGTCCGCAGATCTAATTCGAGAAGAGGTCGTTTATGTGGAAAATCAAATTCAAGAGATTCTTCCAACATCGTTAGATCATTTCCAAGTGAACCACGAGTTTCATTTAACAATGATTGATGGAAAGGCATTCAACTCTATTTCAGAAACGCACTCACAAGTCTGTGCGATTTGTAATGCAAGTCCCAAAAATTTCAATGATCTGGAAATATTTTCTTGTTGTCCATCTAAAGATCATTTGTACAAATACGGACTATCAACCCTTCACGCATGGATTCGGTGTTTTGAGTGTATAATGCATATTTCTTATAGATTGCCAATTTAAAAGTGGCTAGTCCAAACTGATCTTCGAAAAGAAATGGGAATTTTAGTGGATATACCTACGGGAACATCAGGAAATACCAATAATGGCAATACAGCCAGAAAATTCTTCCAGCAACCAATCTTAGCTTCTGATATTACTGGAGTAAGTGTTGATTTAATTAAACGACTCAGCGTAATTCTACGAACAATGGCATGTGGATATGAAGTTGACATAGAATCTTTTCGTCAATATGCATGGGAAACAGCGAAACTGTTTGTAAATGAGTACCCTTGGTTTTATATGCCATCGTCAGTACATAAAATTCTTGTGCACGGGGCAGATATTATAAAAACAGTATCCCTGCCAATTGGAATGATGTCAGAGGAAGCTCTTGAAGCACGCAACAAGGATATGCGTAATTATCGTGTGAATCACACTAGAAAAAATTTTCGCTTAAACACAATGACAATGATTTAACACACTTTTAGTGACATCAGATCCACTAATATCATCAATATCAAAAAGTACTTCATTGCACTCTAAAAAAATTATTAAGTTAGATGACGAAGTTATTAATCTTTTAAAAAATAATCCTGAGTCATAATTGATATTTAATTTTAAATTATTTTATAAATTATAATTTAATTAATATATAAAAATATGAAGTATTTTTTAAGATAAGGTATAAAGGAGAACTAATTAAGATGATTATATAAATTATTTTTTTGTTTCTTAATTTTAAAATATTAAAACATAAAAAATGTATGAAAATTTCACTGGAAAAAATTAGTAGACATATATACTTAATTTTAAAAATTAACTAATAATTTTTTTTCAATAACACATAAAGTTATTAATTATTTTGTGCCAAATTAATCAAATCGCCCACTGT